>JAVSCE010011155.1:0-37058 GCA_032199065.1 Smutsia gigantea
TAAAGACTCCACTCCAAAACTACTAGAACTAATATCTGAATTCAGCAAAGTTGCAGGATACAAAATTAACACACAGAAATCTGTTGCTTCCTATACACTAATGATGAACTAACAGAAAGAGAAATCAGAAAAACAATTCCATTCACAATTGCATCAAAAGAATAAAATACCTAGGAATAAACCTAATGAAGGAAGTGAAAGACCTGTACTCTGAAAACTACAAGACATTCCTAAGAGAAATTAAAGAGGACACTAACAAATGGAAATACATCCCATGCTCTTGGCTAGGAAGAATAAATATTGTCAAAATGGTTATACTACCTAAAGCAATCTACAGATTCAATGCAATCCCTATCAAACTACCAATAGCTTTCTTCAATGAACTGGAACAAATAACTCTAAAATTCATATGGAACCACAAAAGACCCCGAATAGCCAAAGCAATCCTGAGAAGGAGGAATAAAACAGGGGGAATTACACTCCCTGACTTCAAGCTCTACCACAAAGCCACAGTAATCAAGACAATTTGGTATTGGCACAAAAACAGACCCACAGACCAGTGGAACAGAATAGAAAATCCAAACATTAACTCAAACATATACAGTCAATTAATATTTGATAAAGGAGCCTTGGATATACAATGGGGAGATGACAGCCTCTTTAGCAGCTGGTGTTGGAAGAACTGGACAGCTACATGTAAGAGAATGAAACTGGACTACTGTCTAGCCCCATACACAAAGGTAAACTCAAGGTGGATCAAAGACCTGAATGTAAGTCATGAAACCATAAAACTCTTAGAAAAAAACATAGGCGAAAATCTCTTGGACATAAACATGAGCAACTTCTTCATGAACATATCTCCCCGGGCAAGGGAAACAAAAGCAAAAATGAACAAGTTGGGACTATATCAAGCTGAAAAGCTTCTGTAAAGCAAAGGACACCATCATTAGAACAAAAAGACATCCTACAGAATGGGAGAATATATTCATAAAAAACGTATCTGATAAAGGGTTGACATCCAAAATATATAAAGAACTCATGCACCTTAACAAACAGAAAGCAAATAATCCAATTAAGAAATGGGCAGAGGACATGAATAGACACTTCTCCAAAGAAGAAATTCAGATGGCCAACAGGCACATGAAAAGATGCTCCACATCGCTAATCATCAGAGAATTGCAGATTAAAACCACAATGAGATATCACCTCACACCAGTGAGGATGGCCAACATCCAAAACACAAACAACAACAAATGTTAGCGAGGATGTGGAGAAAAGGGAACCCTCCTACACTGCTGGTGGGAATGCAAATTAGTTCAACCATTGTGGAAAGCAGTATGGAGGTTCCTCAAAAAACTCAAAATAGAAATACCATTTGACCCAGGAATTCCACTCCTAGGAATTTACCCTAAGAATGCAGCAGCCCAATTTGAAAAGGACAGATGCACCCCTATGTTTATTGCAGCACTATTTACAATAGCCAAGAAATGGAAGCAACCTAAGTGTCCATCAGTAGATGAATGGATAAAGAAGATGTGGTACATATACACAATGGAATATTATTCAGCCATAAGAAGAAAACAAATCCTACCATTTGCAACAACATGGATGGAGCTAGAGGGTATTATGCTCAGTGAAATAAGCCAAGCCGAAAAAGACAAGTATCAAATGATTTCACTCATCTGTGGAGTCTAAGAACAAAGAAAAAATTCTGAAGGAACAAAACAGCAGCAGACTCACAGAACCCAAGAACGGACTAATAGTTACCAAAGGGAAAGGGACTGGGGAAAATGGGCGGGAAGGGAGGGATAAGAGGGAAAAAGGGGCATTACGATTAGCAGATGTAATGTTGGGGGGGCATGGGGAGGGCAGTACAACTCAGAGAAGACAAGTAGTGATTCAATAGCATCTCACTACACTGATGGACAGTGACTGTAATGGGGTTGGTGGGGGGGACCTGATGAAGGGGTAGTTTAATAACCGTAATATTGCACATGTAATTGTAGATTAATGATAATAAAATATATTATATTTAAAAAAAAGCCTATCTGCCCCTCCGAGGTGGCCAATCATGGAACCTCACTCAGCATTCAAGAGCAGACAAACCTTAAACACCTGCTATGAGTCTAATCCATTTATCAGGACCCAGGATACAGAACACATAAGACAATTCTCTCCCTTCAAAGAACTCACAGGTTAGTGGGAAATAGGAGCACACAATCAATTCTAGTTCTAGAAGCCACTTGCCCCAAAAGAAGTCCATGTGAAGAGGCATACAACAGCTTTTCACTTTTAAAAGTTTAAGAATCTCCAAAAAAACAAATAACCTGATAAAAAATGGGCAGAGGACCTGAACAGACACTTCTCTAAAGAAGAAATACAGATGGCCAACAGGCACATAAAAAGATGCTCCACATCACTAATCATCAGGGAAATGCAGATTAAAGCCACAATGAGATACCACCTCACACCAGTGAGGATGGCCACTTTCAAAAAGACAAGAAACAACAAATGCTGGTGAGGATGCAGAGAAAGGGGAACCCTCCCACACGGTTCGTGGGAATGCAAATTGGTGCCATCATTGTGGAAAGCAATATGGAAGTTCCTCAAAAAACTAAAAATAGAAATACCATATGACCCAGGAATTCCACTCTCAGGAATTTACTCAAAGAAAACAAAATCCCTGATTCGAAAAGATATATGCACCCCTATGTTTATTGCTGCACTATATGAAATAGCCAAGATACAGAAGCAACCTAAGTGTCCATCAATAGATGAATGGATAAAGAAGAGGTGGTATATACACACAATGGAATATTATTCAGCCATAAGAAGAAAACAAATCCTACCATTTGCGACAATGTAGATGAATCTAGAGGGTATTTCTCTGCCAGGCAGAGAAAGACAAATACCATATGATTTCACTTATTTGTGGAATATAAAAACAAAGCAAAACAGCAGTAGACTCACAGACACTGAGAAGTGACTCCTAGTTACCAAGGGGGGAGGGGTTGGGGCGGGGCAGTGGGGACGGGAAGGGGATAAAGGGCACAATAATTCGCAATCACAGTATAAGTTGTTCAAGGAGACTGTTGAACGACTGTGATGTACATTTGAAACCAAGATAAGATTGTATATTAACCATACCTTAATTTTTTTTTTTAAGTTTAAGAATCTCTGTTCTTATCACAAGAAAAAAATTTTGTAACTATGTATGGTAATAATGTTTAACTAGACTTACTGTGGTGATCATTTCACAATGTATACAAATATTGAATCATTACACTGTACACCACTGAAACTGATGTAATGTTACATGTCAATTATACCTCAATTTAAAAAAAGAATCTCTGGATGGGACATCATGGTAGACATGGAGTTGTGACCCTCCTTCGGTGGAGGGCTTGTCGCCCCAGCTCTCCTAAGTGCTACTGGCAGCTTCCAAATACCAGTGTCTTCTGATAGTCCTCATCCAGTGACTGGATAATGCAGAGGTATAAAGGCCTGGCCATCTGAAGAGACTTTTAGTTCCAGAAATTGCCAAGAGTTCAGCTGAGACTGTCCTTGGACCTGCATCGAAACTTCATTTCTCCCTCTGTACACTTCTGTTTCCTTCCCATCCCTCCTTAGTAAACCTCCTGTCTTCTAACTGTCTCAGGGTCTGCTTCCCAGAAAACCCAACCTGAAACAGTTAATAGCACAGGTGGTAAGAGAAAGCAGGGAAATAGAGAGGGATTTCAGAGCTGCATCACTTCCCATCTGGCTGGCAAAGAGACCCCATCACTCACTGGTGGAAGCTGGAGTACTGTAGCCCCTGGCACAACATAGCAGTCCAGCCCAGTTGTAAAAACAGCCACTAGTGGTGTATTAGGATGAATACCAGTGGAAGGGGATGAATGCATTAGCCATTGCAATGTAGCAGGTGTTTGAGAAATATGGTGGCTATAGTAATTACAGGACCAATGTTGGTATTATTAAGCTTCACTGATACTCTGAAAAATACAAGAAAAAAGCTGAAAGGACTAATCCCAACTGAAAGCTCAGTGTGAATGCCAGAATCCTTGGTAGCATACAGAGAGGCTCTCATCTCCTGCAGTGCAAGGGCACAGAAAGCTGAAGACTTAATTGTCAGAATAGCTGATCCCGAAGTTTAAACTCCTAACCTAGGAAGATGTGCTCTGACAAGGTCAGGGCTGTAGTTAGGATAAATGTGACCCTGACACAAGGAAGGCAATAGCTGGGTCACTTCTCCCTACTGCCCCCAAATGTTGAATCCAAAGACTCCCCTGAACTTTCTGAGCCTGCAGAAGTGGCCCCACCCTCCCAATGAAGAGGTAACACCCCACCATTGACTGGAGATTTTAAGTCTTCTCCCCTGCCAGGTCACTAGCGCCCCACTCAAGATCTGCCCCCATCTCCCTCTTTGGTCACTAATCCTAGAACTAGGTTTAGTTAAGTCACAACATAACCCACCTGGGGACATGCTATACCCGATTAGGGGAAAAAGGAATTATACCCATAAGGAGCTTCAAGATCTGGGCAGCACGAACCGGCAAAAGTTGGGAGAGTGCACACATGATTGTATTCTGGAGGTACTTAACCAAAGTTGTCATAAAAGGCTAGATAAATAAGAGTTTGTCATTTTGAGTACCCTCTCCCAGGATAAAAGATTTAACCCCTTGCAAGAACCCTAGAAGATGGTGTAAGCTCACATGATGACTGCTAGAAAAATGCAAAAAGCAATGCTCATGTTAATGAGGTTGGAATACCACAACTGTCACAGCTGACAGGGGAAGGGGGAGATGCTAGAGCAGAAACACTAAGAAAGGTTAGAAAATCTACAAGAGGCTTACGTTCCAGGGAAGGCTCAAGAATGTGCTGATGAGAGGGACGCCAGTATCACTAAGAAACTCAGTGGTGGCTCTCCACTCTCGGCCAAGGCTGACAGTAGGAAAGACCACTACAGGACCAGGCTCACTGACAGTACTGGGATGAAGGGAGTTTAAAATAATAGAGGCAAGTTGGCAATGCATAACTGTTAGAAGTTATATGGATTCAGTGGTCATACTGAGTAGCAAGATTGGAGCAGAGCAATAGAAGAGGTTGACTGCAAAAAGCCTATGCAGTTGGTTCATAAAACATGAAGTACCTGCGGGCAAAACATCTGAGGCAACCAACAAGGGTGCTATCCAGTTAACACCAACTAAAGAAATCCCACATGAGTGATCAGGAGACTGGGGACAATTTCTCCAAAGCATAATCCTTTTCCCATGTTTATGACTCAGAGCCCATTGACTGAAGAAGAGGTCTGGGGAAAGGACCCTACAATACTACAGCAAGTATGCACACTTCCGACTCCTCCAGTTCTTCTCCAAAAGGACTTGGACCTCTTTCTAGGTAACTGAGTCAGAAAAGGGGGACTGTTAGACACAGAGGCCAAGTTAGCAATGATAGCCAAAGACCTGTTAGTATAAGGGCCTATGGGAGCTAGACAATGAATGGAATCTTGGCCAAAGTCTAACTCATAGTGGGTCCACTGAGTCTGCAGACCCACCTGGTGGTCATTTCCTCATCTCCCAAGTGCATAATCAGAACAGACATACTTGGTAGTCAGCACAACCCCTACACTGCATCTTTGGATGGAGAGGTAAGAGCTACGCTAGTAGGGAAACTTCTACCACCTCCCAGACAAGGTAATATAAAAATTAAATCAGACCCAAAGGGATATCCAACAGAAAAAATAGGGCATCTCTCAAAAATTTAAAGCTGCACTGTCCAACTAGTAGTCCTAACCACCTGTGGTCACTGAGGACTTGAAATGGTATTACTGCAACTAGGGGACTAAATTGTTCATTTTATTTTATTTTAATTGATAAAATTTTTAAATTCACTCAGGTCAGTTATTGGAAAGCTTTTAAGTATGATTGGAACAACTTGAATATATGAGTCTACTTTTTCAATTGCAAAGTTGATGGAACTCATATATAGACTAAGTATGTCTGATGAAACTTTAACATCTGAATTGGAATGTACTATAAGTATAAAATATACTTAATACCAAAAAAGACTGTAAAATATCTCCAAAGTATTTATGTTTATTACATATTAAAATACTGTTAATAGATTGAGTTAAATAAAATATAGTGTTAAAATTAATTTCACAGCTTCTTTTTACCTTTTAATGTGGCTACTAAACATTTTAAATTACGTAGGTGGCTCACATTATTTACACTGTGGAAAGCACTGGTCTAAAGGATACAGACGTCATGATTCCGATAATATTCCTATTTAATTGAGCAATCTGACCCCTGGAAAAAAAAACAGACAGATCCTAGAGAACAGTGACAGACCACCACAAACACAACAGGTAGAGACCCCAATTGCAGCCATCACACCAGGTGTGATTTCTTCACTAGAGGAGATTAATGGTGTCTTCTTTTTTTTATTAAGGTATCATTGATATACAATCTTATGAAGGTTTCACATGAGCAACATTGTAGTTACAACTTTCACCCATATTATCAAGTCCTCCCCCACACCCCACTGCAGTCACTGTCCATCAGCGTAGTAAGATGCTACAGAGTCACTACTTGTCTTCTCCGTGCTGTACCGCCTTCCCCATGACCCACCTACGTTATGTGTGCTAACCATAATGCCCCTTAGATTAATGGTGTCTTATGTTGATGTTATACAGTGCTTGATTTGACAAACGTGCTCTTTCCCATCCCTATCAGAAAAGAGGCTCAGAGGCAGTCACATGAAATGCACAGTACACATTTACACTTCTGCTTCAAGGGACTCTGACCTGGGTTAAATTCCACATCTCCTACTCCACCCCCCACCCCACACCTTTAGCAAGTTAACCTCCTCAAGCCTTACATTTTTTTTCATATGTAAAGTAAGACTGATTATGTCCACCTTAGGGTTGCTATGAAGACCAACATGACCTAATAGGCAGACTGCTGAGCATAGAGTAAGAAACTGGTAAATACATATCTCTTCCCTTCAATGGCTAAAGAGAGAAACCTCAGAAGATAAGGTGCCTGAGGCACCCAAGTTTGGGTAAACAGGGCATTACCTCCATTTTGTTGTGATATGTACTGGTAAGCGCAGGGAAGGCGGGTGCTCAGCCTGTCTGAAAGGGTACAGATCAGTGGCTCTCAGCCCTGGTTGCAACTGAGGCTCCATAATAGAATTACCTGGGAGAGTTTTTAAAAGATATGGATGATCAGGCCCAAATCCCAGGAATTCTGGCTTAAATTTTAAACCCTGTACTCAATTCAGTTATTGGAAGACTTAACTATTGGAAGACTGAACCCTGCACTCAATTCAGTTATTGGAAGACTTAACTATTTTCAGAACAACTGATCTGGGGTTAATACCCATGTATTTTTTTTAAGTTGCCCCAGTTGATTCTAACATGCAATCTGGGTTTAGAGTCACTTTCCTACCTGGTCATCTTGTCTTAAGTCCTGGACGAGTGATCTCCCCTCCTGGCTACCTTTTCAAATTAAAACTGAGTATTTATCAACCACGGATAAAGATGAATGATAATGAGATAATAGCATCTGGTATGTTGGAGATCCTTGATAGGGGGAGGGACTTCAAGATATAATTAGGGCCATTGTCATTACCAGCCCTTCCGTTTACAGGAAGGAACTAGAAGAAGGAGGCAGGTCTCTTCTCCCCCTGCTCTGTCTCCCCCATTCCTAGATTATTCTGAGTATGTTGTGAGGTCCACACCCTGGGGAAGGTCCTGAAGCATATTAATGAGGAGGCCGACCGAGCCCAGCCCACGTGTGAGCTAGAGTCTGACGCGGTTGCCTATTAAATACAGCAACCACGGTGTCAGCGGATTTGCAACACATTTCAAGATTGGGTCGGAAGGCCAGGAGCTGATGATGGATTTTTTATTTATTTACTTATTTTGCTTACTGGCAAATTTGAGATTTGTAGGGTTCTCAAGCAGCTGCTGTAAAATCATCAGGTCACAGAGAACAGTCATAGATGGAGAGGGAAGAAAATAGATTCCAGTTGTGACATTCTGTGTGATCGGTTCCACCCCTCCAGGTTTCCCGGGCCCGTGGTGGAGTGGGGCCTCAAGTGGCCTGCTGCCTGGGACAGTGACAAGGGGCCACCTCGGCACTGAGCAACAAATCAACTCCCATTTTGTGTTAATTGTTCAGCTGAGTCATCACGGCGGCCTGGCCCCTCAGATGGGAGTGGCCACCCGGCACTGCCAAGGCCCCCCACTGAGCCCACAGGGAGGGTTCAGGAGGGGAGTGGGGTCTTCAAGGGCAGGGACTAACCTCAACCTGCTGGCAAACGGTTAACAAATGTTGCCCCCCAGTTTGGGAAAATGTTTAAGTCACCTTACTTCTAATCTCTTTATGTTTCCACTGAAAATAAAAATTGCTACCAATTCTCACTAGAATCAGAAAATTGGAAGAGCCTGAACTAGTCTACCTTCCCATTCCAAGCCCTTCATGCTGCCCATTCCCCAGTGAGGTGACCACCATCCCTGCTTCATGGTGTCATGTGGGGAGGAACTTGCCTGGGGCCAGCTATCCCTTGATTATCCCATGCCCATCCCAAAACTACCTCAAATGAATGTCCTTACTGTGGCTTCAGAATATAATGCACCAAAAAATGATCGGGCTCCTAAGGGAGTGGAGGCACACATTGGGCCTCCTGGCTTCACACAGGGAGGACACACAGTGGCAAACACAAGCCAGTCCTATCAGCCACAGAGCAACACCCTCCCCTCTCAGGAGCCTGGAAAGGTGCCCTGAGTGCAGTGCCGACAGGGCTTTGTTTTCTTCTTTTGCTTGGTATTTCCTTTTTTTCTCTTCTCTTTTTAACGTGTTCGAATCTTTTTTCTCCTCCCCATCACCTGGCAGCCACTGCCACCCCAATAGCGCTGAGGCCTTTGAGGGCCCCTGAGACACCATCCATTCTGCAGAAGCCTCTCCTCTAAGCCCCAAGATGACACTAGCCTACCTTAGCTCAAGGGCATGTGCATGTAATGAGCATAGAGAGCATGAGGTTTGGGGTGACCTGGGGCCTGACTCAAAATCTAAACCTACCAACTTACAGCTTTGTGTGCTGGGGGAAATGACTTTCTACATCTCAATTTCTCATCTGCAGAATGATGTTAATACCAGTGATCAAAAAGATGAGACAATCAAAGAAAATGTGCATATAGAAAACAATGTAATATATCACACTATCAAATCCAAGGAGAAAAAGCACATGACCACCTGAATAAAGATAGAAAAACATTTTGATGTAATTTAACACCCATTCATGATAAAAACATAGAGGCAAACTAGGAATGGAAGTGGACTTCTATAATTGACAAACAGTATCTACAAAACACCTACGCTAAACTTCATGCTCATGGGTAACATGATGAAACTATGCCCATTATTACCAAGGCTATTCAACATTGTATAGGGATATTAGCCAGAGCACTAAGGTGAGAAAAAGAATTTTAAAAACTACAGCGGGAAAGAAAGAATTTCAACTGTCATTCTTCAGAGTTAACATAGTTGTCTACATAAAAACCCTAAAAGATTTTATACACAAATTACTAAAATAAGAAAAATTAGCAAAGTTGCTAGAGATGCAAATCAAAATGCAAAAGCATTGTATCTCTAAATACCAAAAATAGAAAAAAAATCTTTAATTTTAAATACCATTTAAAATAGAAGCATGCAAAGTATTTAGAAATACATATAGGTGTTCTGAATCGTTACCCTGGGCTTGTTCATGGCCTCACCCACCTTATTCTGCAGCAGCAAGTACAAAAACCTCAGCCTGACCCTAAATCTGATCACACACGCTACTTTGCTAAACATCCAAAGGCTTTGCTTGGGACCAAGAGAGAAACATATTCACCATTTCTCCTTTCTGCTACCTGACTCCCTTTCCCTATCAACCAGCTCTTTCCCCTGTCAGGCTGATGTTATTTGAGGCCAACACATGACACAAGACTAAGACACAAGGTCTAGCCAAGCAAGCTCTAGAAAGGACAGGCAGGCAAGGTGGTAAAGAGTAAGAATCAAATCCCCAAAGAAATAGCAGGGAATTGCAGGTGAAAAAATAAAAAAAGAATTAGTCAGGATATCAGGGTCAGACATGTGTGGGTTCAGTTCCCAGGTTTGTCTTTTACTATATTCTGTAACTTAGGTCAATGTATATTATATAAGGACTCCTATAAGAAATAAAGCAACACACGCAAGTGTTTAGCGCAAAGTAAATGTTCAATAAACATTAGTAATGAGGATGGTTCCCCCTAGGGGTTGAAGATGGTGCCAAGATTACTGAGAATCAGATGCAATTTTATATTGGGAAATCAAAACTGAACCAGTAAGATACTATTTTCTGTTAACTGCCACTAACAAATACTAATAAACGTCTAATTCCTAGCACTGGCGAGATGTAGAGAAAGAGGCCCTTCCATGCAGTGATAGCAGAAGTACAAATCGATACAAATTTTTTGCAGCAAGTTATGGCAATTCCTATCAATTACCTTAAAAGCGTACTCACCCTTTTACTTAAAAGAATTTACCTAAGGAAAAAAATCACGTATATGTGCCAAGACATACATCCAAGTGTATGTTAACTGTTCGGTTAACCGTAACATAAATAATTAGCAAAAACTGAGCATCTAAATATCCAACAATGGTAATTAAAGAAATGATCGAATACTTTACAGTCATTGGCAATTACATTGTGAGGACGTATATAATGCCATGAGAAAAGGCTCACAACAATTTTTAAAGTTTAAGAAACTGGTTTCAGAACAAAGGAGAATTTTTAGTGTTTTATATAGAAAAGATGCTGTAGACTCATTAAAATATGAGCAGCCAATTCTGGGCAGTGGGAAGTGTAGCAAAGGTAATCCCTTGGTTAAGAAATTTGACTTTCATATTTTGAAATGATGCCTTGAAAGGACTTATGAGCAACCTTTGAGAATAATGAAGAGAATAGGAGGTTCTCACTGAGGACTATGCGGCCAGCACCCTCCAGGCTGCCTCCCACCCAGCGCTGGGCCCTGCTTCACACCCACCTTCCTTCTCTGCTTGGACCCCAGGCGATCCGGGAATCAGATCTTCTCTTTGTAAAGACAGGTTCAGAGGAAGGTTTATGCAGCCACTCATGAAAATGCCTGCAAAAAGAGATTTTTTTTTCAAATGTGATTATCCTTTACCAAACACAGCAAAGCAGGAAAACAGTATTTTTGAAAACAAACTGAACGTAAGAAAACAGAACCAAAAACGTTGAGCAAAGTAGGAGAAACAATCATGTCTGCATCTTTGTGTCTCTGTACTTCTCTCTGCCCATCTATAACCTTTACCAATAAGGGAGTAAGTTTTTTAATCTTCGAAAACGCCATGGGTGGGGCAAAAGTGACGTCTTTCAAGGGGCAGCCTGACTGACTCAGCTACAAGCCCCAGGTCTGCTCTGCCTTCAGCGTTGGGGAGAAAGAACTGGAGGCTTTTTGTTAATAGTCTTTAGCTTAATGCTTTCTTGCTGCACTCCGTGTTTGGGAGAAATAAATTAAAGGTGTTAAGCTGAGAAGAGTTGTAACTTATTTCCTTCTTTGTGCTTTTCTACATTTTCCAAAGTTTCTACAATGGGTATGAATTACTTGTGTAACCAGGTCTTTTTTTTTTTTAAGAGACGCGTGAGATGACAGCTAGAGCTACCTCCACGGCATCCTTTCAAGTGCCCTGGGAAATGCCCCTTGCCTCCTGCAGTTGCTTAAAAGGCTTTGAACGGAGAATAAGGGCTTTCATTTCAATGAGATAAAGCTTAAAATTCAAAGCCCTGGACCAGAGGTGGGAGGCCCAGCCTCCATGTCACACCCTGGTGTCAATGTCTTAGAGCTTACTGGGCTGGGCGCTGGTGGGGGCTTTTTCATCTAGAGTCCGCTATTTAGAAGCTTGGGCCTCCTCTCCTAACTCCTGGACAGCCCTCTGGGTCTGTGGGAGACCCCCGGCCGCCCTGACACCTTTATGCTGGGTGCTTCCAGCCAGCAGGGGGTCCGGGGTGCGCGAAGCCTTGCGCTTCACAGGAACGGCGCTGCGTTCAACCGCTCGGGCTCAGTTCCTGCACAGGCATCGAGTCTGGAGTCGGCCTGCTCCGCAGCCTCAAAGGAATCGGGGCCTGGGGCTCGCCTGGGTCTTCTTGAACCTTAATGGCCCACAAGAGGCACCCAAATCTTAGGGGAGCTGGGCGGGACAGCTGGCCGCCCTAGGTGATTCACAGGAGATACAGACACGCCTCCGTTCCTGGGAGGGAGAGGGTGGCGGCGAAGGGGTCAGTGGCAGGACTTCAAGTCGAGTCGGGAAATCAGGATTTCTTGCTTGAAAATGGGCCTGGACTCCAGACGCCAAACTACTTCAGAGCCAACCTTTTCTTTACTTCACTCCGGTCGGAAGAGGGCACCCAGACCCCGCGGGCCGGATCACTGGCCTGGCCTCCTGCGTCGTTGCTGAAGCAGCCACGGAGGCTGACCGGGAAGTCACTAGAAGGAAGAGAATGACAGAAGACAAACAGGGCCGGGCCGGGTCCCCGCCCTCTGGCCATTTCCCCGCCTCGCACCCGAGCGCCCCTCTCCGCCGGTACCGCTCGTCCTCTGCGGTGGAGGAACAGCGCCACCTTGTGGGAAGTTTAGTTACTGGCCCTGAAGTTCTCTTGAGTCCGTTGCCTTTTCACTACCATGGACACACTTTTCTTTTCAGCAATTAAGAAAGAGGCAGCTGAAGCATCTTCGCTTTAGAAAATCTGGAGAGGATCACACGCAATTAAAACAAGGCCTGGAGACTTTCCTCACCAACAGCATTCACCTCCTGCAAGTGCCTGACTCTATTTCCCTTCCAAACTCCCAGGGCCTCTCTCCAGCACAGAGGATTTTGTCGGCGACCTCCCTTGCACACCCATGAGAGGGGTTATGGCAGGGGCAGGGAAGCTGGCAACGCGAATAAGCAGCCGGGAGGAAACTGGGGACAGAGATAGGAGACGACTTGATTTGGTTTAGGATTGAAAGTGTTCATATTTGGGCAGAAAGAAGTTGAAGCGGCAGCTGGATTCACGCCCCAAATGATGGCTTGTCAGGAATACTGTGGAATCCAAACCTATTGATTCCTCCATGGCTTCTGGTGCTGCTTAAAATAGTCCTAGAAATGTTCCTTACTGCAGCTTTATTGATAATAGGGACATTTTAGAAACAGACTAAAGAGTCAATGGGAGTGGACTGGTCAAATTAAGAGCCATGTCGCCAATCACTGGAATGTTATGGAGTCATTAAAAACACTGTGGTGTGGAGCCATGTGTTTCTAATATGTGCTCTTTTCTGTGTATGTTTTACTTCCATAAAAAGAATTACATTTTAAAATGATGCTGTAGATTATTTAATGGCATGAACAAAAGCTCTCAATTCAATGCAATTTTTAAATGCAAGTTAAATTTAAAAAATACAAATCTATGCTTTATTACACACTTGAATATTGCTAAAAGAGCAGATCTTAAATGTTCTCACCACAACAAAGAAACATTAATTACATAAGGGGATGGAAGTGTTAGATAATGCTATGTTGGTAATCATTTTACGGTATATAAATATACCAATTCAACATGTTGTACAATGTTATATGTCAAATATATCTCTATAAAGCTGGAAAAAACACAACAAAGCTGAATATGTCATTGCAGTGCAGATTTTTCTTTCTTAACCTTTGGATTTGTGCTATCATGTCAGACTGTGTCCTTGTATCCCATATGAAATCCTTTATAGAATAAAGTAGAGAATTCATAAATAAGGAAAATAATGTTTTATAATTGCTCCCGCAGTCCGATATTTATAATGCACATCAAGAGGAAGAGAGAAGAGCAAGATATACAACAATCATAGATATTGCTGTTATCTCTAGCTAAGATCTTTTTTTCTTTTTGCATTTTCTTCATTTTCTACACTGAATAAGTATTACTTCCTTAAATCAGAAAAACAGTAAAATTTTTAAAGGAAATGAGTTTCTGCTCTGGCCCTGCCATTCCCCACCTCATGTCTCACAGGCCAGGTGGGCCAAGCAAGACCCTCTTAAGTTAAATGAGAGACATCCTGGGAAGCGCCACTAGTTGCAGAAAGTACCGTTTGCTTCCAATAGCTCCATTGCCAGCATTAGAGCAACTCCCTAATGAACAAGTCCAGGAGGTAACATTTGAAGATGTTATTGATTGTTTATATATTAATATAAATGGGTTTATCAATCGTGTGATGGTTCTGAGCTGGGCCTAGAGTCAGGACTCTGCATAGATAACCACATTCTGTCATTTATTAATGTACGATTTGGAGTGAGTGACTTGACTTCTCAATTTCCTCATCTGCATGTGGAGATACAATAATTCTCTCTCAAGATTGCTGAGAAATGTGAGTTCAACTGCACTGTATGAAATTACTGTGTTGCTGGTCAGAAATGGGCAAATACCTGCAATTTCTCATGGTTCAACCTATGCATGGAAAGAGCTTAGCACAGTGCCTGCATCCTTCATCCTCAGAATGATTTATCTCCATTTCACGATCAGACTGGAAAGTGGGGAAGAATAGGGAGCTGCAGGAAAATACGGAGGGCTTGTGAGGGAGACTTGGGGAGGAATGGGTTGAGAAGCCTTAGAATGGTGATGAAGGCTCTGGAAACACAATGTAGCTAAAGCCTGGTCCCTGCCTCCCCCTTACCTTTTGAAAGCTACCTCCCAACCCCAGACCCTCCTGACCTCGTTAAAGTCATTTCCACATGGCAGAATTTCTCCCCCCAGTCTGAGCCCTGTGGGACCCACTTCTTGACCCCGGAGGGCTGGTGTCAGGACAGGAACCCTGAGCCCTCCCTCCACCATCTCCCCCTGGACAGAGGTTTGCTGGCTGGAGCCAAGGTGGCAGTGTATGCTTCCTCCCACCCTAGGGAAGGTGCAGGGATGGTGACGTAAGCAGCCCGGCTGTGGAGCTCCCCTCGGTCCTAATTATCTCAGCTGCTGTGAGTTCCAGGGTACTGATACATAGAGACCCACGTCTGAGAAGTGGGAGACCATTGGAGGCAACAGTGGTGGATAGGGGAGGACAGAGCCAGCCCTAGTCAACTTGTTGGGGCCTTCTATAGTGGATGATATGAAGTTGGGCATTTCCTTTAGATACTAGACTATCCGAATCAAATTTCATCCCCAACAAAAAGTCTGCTCTGCTCCAGCCCCTTAGATAAATGGTCTGTCAGTGCACCCACGCCTTTGATAAGGACGGGGTTTTCTCAGTGCCATCTTTCAAATTTGGATCTAAGTGGGAGCACACAGCTGGTGGTGGGTTGGGGGCTACATGAGAAAGGAGATGGGGAGGGCAGGAAGAGGAGAGAGGGTGTCAGTAATTTGTTCCATGAACCATGAACCATGAAGGCAGTGTTTCCAAGATGGACTTCAAGATTCAAATATTGGTTTTAAGGCTCTAAGATCAAGTTTACATTGTCCCCATTCTCACCTGCCCTGAGGAGCCCCTGAAGCCTCTTCCGATGATGTAGTCCTATGGGAAATGTCATTCACTGGCCTCCCCAAAAGGATGGTACAAAATTACTTCTGTTGGTCGATTTGGGAGCAAATGTCTAAGAGAACTGGGCAGAATCTTGGGAATTCAACTATTCCAGGAACGCTTACCTTATGCTGTCTGTGTGTAAGGGGAAATGCAAAGATGAGTGTGAGAAGCAGAGATGTTGCAGTGGAGTAGAACTGGCCTCCCAACCTCATCGGATGGGCAAAACCAGGGCTCCGGGTTCCACGTTTTGTCTGAAGTGTACCCACCCAGTCAGTGACCCCAGAAGGCCTGGAATTAAGGTACCTTGACTCCCAACTCGTCTACCCATAGGCTTCCTTGATTAATGTACCTTCCATTCAAATTCCTCTGTTTTGCTTTATGGTGTATGTATTTATATACACATTACCTTTTCCTTCCCTACGCCAGGGAACGTGGGGCCCACTCCTTGACAACAAAAGAGAAGTCGTAAGGAGAAAGGACATGTTCCCAGGAAACAGGTGTCAGCTGTCGGTAACCCAGAGGCATCAAACAAGGGGAGAGAATCTAGGGGTTTTTTTTATTACATAAATGATGGAAGCTGCCTTTTGCTACATCCTTTCCATCAGAACTTTTGGAGCATTTGTGGCTTTGATTAATGAGGCTATATCCACGAGTGATATTTACGTTACCCGATAAAGACACCATGGGGCTGTTCGGGGCTCAGTTTTGGCGACTCGCTCAATATTCACGCTGGGCTCCTTTTTTTTCCTTCTTTCTTATCGACCAGGTACAAAAGGATGTTGTTTAAATGAGAAAAATCTCTTCCTTCATATACTCAGTGGGTTCTCTTTGCAGCCAGGTGAGAAAAAGTTGCAATTTCAATGCAGAGAGCCCTTCTGAATGCCTGCGGCCTGGGAGGTATAACGAACAAGCTTCAGTCTTGGATCGCTTCCCAGACCCACAACGCGAGAACGTTGAGGTGTCTAAACAGAAGTCCCTGGCTTTCTTTCAGTCCCTAGTCTTATTAGGTTTGACGCTTCTTTATTATGTTTTGTTCTGCATTTCTAAATCCCCCTTCTGAAGCATAATGCGGCAAACATGGGGTCTGCACGCCCAAGAGCATTGTCCCTCGGTCTCCATGGTAACCCAAACGCAACCACCAAGCACGTTGCTCGGAATGAAACTGCAAGCCGGGCTCTGAGCTTGCACCTTGCGCGCACCCACCCGAGTCAGTGACAATCCCCACGGGGGCTTCTGTTTATGAGCGAGAGTTGGCAGGGGCCAAAGGGGCGAGCGCAACTATGTTTTATCGACTTTATTAAAATACCTGGGATACACATTCAATTTCCATTTATTGTTGTTTCACCTGTGCCGAGAGGGGAACTGCCGGCACTTGACAAATGGGCTGAAAGGCTGTCGAGTTTCAGTCTGGTACTGGTGGGTAACAGATGCCGAAATGTGGTTTCACAGTCGCGTAGTAAGACTTTGTACTTCTGCAGTGCCTTTCATCAGTGACTCTCAAAGGCTCCCTCATTAGTCCCCACAGCCCACCGGGAAGGAGGAAGGTACTGAGTGGGCCCCCAGCCCACAGCCAGGGGACGCCTTGAGCTAGTTGCCTAGACGTAAACAGGACACAGATCCGCAAACAGGCCACTGGAGCCCCTGTCTGCCGGAGCTGCTCTAATCATGTAATTACCCAGCAATTGTGCCCATGATTTGCATTTTTAATTCCACTCATTAAACTTACTGCTTTTGTTTAGGGAGACTTGTCTCCACACATCTCAACTGTCTGAATGCCTGTGGCTGGCCCTTTCATGCAGTAACCAGGCATCCCAACAGAAAGGTTGAGAGAAACATTCACTCCGTCCCACTGAGAAACAGTGCATGACCTACCTAAGCAGAATGGCAAGGGAAAAGGGTGCGTCTGTGCAAAGACAGAGCAAGCTCTGAACATCCCATGACCAAGACCGAGAAAGCTTCAGTGACCCATAAGTCATCTAAAAACCTCCTCCTGACATCAAACTACATCTCTGTCAATGGTACGACTAGGTGAGAATGCAGAGAATATCTAAATCCAACACCTCCACTTTAAAATTAGGAGATTGAGCCCCAAAATTAACTCCCAAATCTCACAGCTAGGCCGTGGCAGAGGGAGCCTGGAGCCCGGACGGCCACCCAAATGGCTCGCCCTCCCGGTCCACCTTAACTGGCCAATCCAACAAGAAACACGTGGGAAGACTTGTTCCGTGTGGGTTGCCCTTGACTAATAGCAATATAATCTCCATACGAACAAGGATTTTGTCTGCTTTGTTCCCACCTGTATCCCAGAGAAGAGAGCCTAGTATAAAATGAACTCTGCATAAAGTTTTGTTGATGGCGGAACAGCCATGCTGATCCTACTCAACATGGTTCAGGAAAAGGAGCAGTGGTTAAGAAGTCAGAAAAGCCATTTGGGCCTCAGTGCCTTCTTCTGTCAGATGAGGACACCATCCGTTTCCTTCTGGATTTCTCGGGCTCCTGACCTTGCTGTGCCCTTTGCCCAGACCTATTTCCCCCATTCAAGGGTTCAACTCCAATGTCACCTCCACAGAGAGGCCTTCCTTGACTTGCATCTTTAGTGTTCACCTCCCTCATCCCAGTCACTCCTTTTCATTTTACTCCATTTTATTCCCATTTCATTTTAGGGTAGTTACGACTATTTGAAGCAACCTGTTTGACACATCTCTCCCCTACTATGACGTAAGCTCCATAAGGCTCGGGGCTTTTGACTGCCTTGTTCACTACGTTATTCCCAGGACCTGGACCAGTGCCTGACACATGGGAGATGCTCAACAAATATTTGTTGCAGTAATAAATACAGAGTGAAAAAATAATGAAAGAGAAAGTACTAAAGATCACAAGAACAAAAGTGTCAAAACTAGAAATGTTTAGTATTATTGTTCGCTCATATCGATCAACATTTGGGGCAATGTTGGAGCTTTGTAAACCCTCTTTGGATTTAAACAAATTTCCAGAGTTGATGTATGTGTACAAAACACATCCATACAACATATCCTGATATTCCTGATTCCAAGTAATCCCACAGTTGGTGTTCTCCGTGTTTGTCTCTGCCTCTGGGGCTTCATTAATGTAATTATAGACACACATCACCAGTTGGGTATATAATTGGGTGGATGGGATTATCCATATAGAAATAGTCTGGTGGGACAGAGCCAGACTGTCCCAAGAAATCCACTGGTCCAACTGGTCCATTTGACAGATGTGGAAACTGGTATCTTGGTAAATTAAGGAATCTGCCCTAAGCCACCACATGACTGATCTGGGGAGACATCAGAGGACATCAAAGGAACAAGTCTGCCTTCTTAATGTAGATGGAAGTTAAATTCAAAGGACTTAACCTAAACTGACTTCGGTTAAATACACTGTCAAAGAGATTTCCTTCCCCTTCAAGTTATAAGAATCACTGCCTAAAGAAAAACCATCCTCCAAGGGGATGTCACACAATGTCACCCAAAAGGAACACAGAAACAGAAATACACATTGCATTAATCATCCCCTGCACACTCTCAGAACCCTCCTCACACTTCCATGCGGGAAGAACTGCCTGACGATAGTCCCTCACCAACATCCTCCATTAAAAAAAAATTTTTTATTAAAGTATCATTGATATACAGTCTTATGTTGGTTTCAAACACACAGCACAGTGGTTCAACATTCACCCATGTTATCAAGTCCTCACCCCCTCCAGTGCGGTCACTGTCCGTCAACATAGTAAGATGTTACAGATTCGTTAACTGTATTCTCTGGGCTGCACTACCGTCACTGTGACCAACCTAAATTGTTATTGCAAATTATTGCCACCATCCTCCCTGTGAAGTGTAGACAAACAACTAGAAATAGAAGCATCCCTGGGCCAACAGAAAGCACCATCAGAATCTCTTGGGTTTGGGGGAGATCCAATACACAAGTCAGGCAGTTACGGCACACCTGTCTCCTATTAAAGGTATCTCCTGTAATTTCCAAAATGTCCCTTTCTTAGCCACCTAAGGCAACACCCACTCCCCACAGGGCCTCGATCTGCCCCTGATTTTCTCCTCTTGCCCTGAGTGTCTAAATTCTCAGGTGACCTCACATCATTCCCCATGCTCTCGTCTCTCCACCCTCTCTACTGGAGGAAAGTGAATTCCGTGTCCACTGCAATGCTTCTGGTTGCTAAGAAGCATCAGGATGCATCTGGCAGTCTGGGAGAGCAGGGGATGAGAGCCTTTCCTTGGCCTCACATCAAGAGTCTTTGTGACGACTTGACTGCTGTCCATCCCCCATCTCTCTCAACCGAGTGTCAAACTGGCAGTTTTCTCAAACTAGAGCTGCCCCTTTCCTAAATATTCCCAATAAGTAGGATTCTCCTGCACCTGCCAGGACAGTATTCGATTGCTTCAAGATGGGCGTTACTACCAACTGGCTCTATCTCATGGGAATACGCTTTGCTGGGTTCCTCAGTTTACTGTTGAACTGACATCTTGGAATCCTGTTCTTAGAAATGTTCTGTCATGGTTCCATTACTTGGCATTTTTGAACACACAGGGTTAGCCCTAAAAGACTGAATAATTCCTCTGAGGTGTTCTCAGCACTCTAAGTAACTCCAAATCCAGTGGCTGTCACTGGAGACTAAGCCGGTGTGCAGAGCTTTCCCCAGGCACAGGCGACGCTCTGGATTGTCTCTGCGGCTTGGGTGTCTGTCTCCTGCTGGCGGTGCATGCTACATCCCTCGGGGACATGAGCCACATCTCATTTGTCTTCATATTCCCTGCATGCAGAGTAGTGCCCAGGACATGGTGGGTGCCTCTTTGTGGAATAAAATGTGGAGTCTCGCCTTTGTTTTCTTTTGTTGTGGTACAATACATACAACACTGACCATCTTAACCACCTTAAAGTGTGTGCAGTTTAGGGGCATTAAGTGCATGCAATGTTGTACAGAGTCACCCTTTCTGATTAAGAAAAAAAATCCCAGCAAAGTGACTCTAAGTAGGTTAATAGCTCTTCCCCAAAAAATGAATAAACTAAAAGATAAAATATGGAGCCTAATTTAAAGGAAATCCAACACGGTATGAATATTGTTTCCCACTAAATGCAGCTATCACCTCTTGGCGCGTCTGTGATCATCTGCCAGCCTCTGAGACCCCCTCCCACGTGATCCTCCAGTTCTCTCTTGCACTTCAGGGACTAGCTTGAAGGCCATATGTTTTACATGGTATGTTGTAACTTTGTTAAAGTAACACGTGTTAAGTGGAGCACAGGGTGTCGGGTGGTGAGCTGTAGCTCGACAACAGACCACAGGAGAAATGGAACTAGAAAAGTTTATTGTTTGCAGGTCCTGGAGGAAAGACAAGGCATGCCTTGAGGAGCCGTATGCAGAGGTTAAGGCCGAGTGCAGACAGAGAGCAGCAGGACCTGGGACACATGCCTTTATTAGGGGCCGTGGGCAGGTGCTCTGGAGTTCCCACGCTAGGGCCAGAATGGTCAATTCAAGCCAAGAGTATGGTCTTGGAGAGCATAAGACACCCAGGCGCAGGGAGGTGGGGGAGGCCGCCGGGGAATTCACATCAGGGACTTATATTTGCTTGTAGTGCTGTGACCGCTATCCAGGGCGTGTGCTTGTGTGGGGGATCAGCGTTCGTTCAAGGCCCCCAGAGGTTGCTTGGCCGAACAAAATGGATACCAAGGCACCAATTCCATGCATTAGCTCAGCCAAACTCTCGACATGGTAGAAACACAAGCTGCAAGGAGCGTTCACCCTGAGTCCCTGCTGGGAGGGGCTCACCAAGGAAAGCCACCCAGATCACACCAGACCGTGGCGGGAATGAGAAGTAAGCAGTTGAATGGAATCCCTTAGATTTGGAAATTGATTTGTTACTACGGTAGAGCCTCGCCTAGCCTGACTAATACAGGGTATATGTGAACTCTGCTGAGAATCTCTGCGTGCCTTGGCCATATGTTCTTTCTCCCCTCTTTTCTTCGTAACTTGAGAAGAATAGTTCGATGCTGCAATTTTAGGATTTGAAAAAACAGTATGCTTAAGTTTCCAGGGAACAAATATGCTTAGCTGAGTGATATTCTTGCAGTTTGCAATGAACCCATGAAACCCAGCTGGTCTAATAGACTTGACAGCATCTCTCAAGGTGCCCTGCCCACTTTCAGACATCAGTTTTAGCAGTAAGGTTCAGCTGCCCACCCTCTCCACTTAACGTATCTAGAGAAATTACCAATTACTACTCACTGCTATGCGTGGAACAGCCCTTGGGGTCAGAGGATGACATCCTGGAGGGCCATTTGCAATGATTATGAAATTAATAGTATCATGATATATAACTGCATGTAATGTGTTTCATAGGCAGAGACCTTTTCTTCCTAGGCTATTCTTCAATAGCCCGCACAACATTCAGGAGAATTCTGGGGCAACCATGACTGTACGTTTTACCGTACACCTTGAAGTCCTTTCTTTGAAACCCATGGGTCCTGGAAACTTTGAAACTAGGTTTTGTGACCCTGCATCACTTTCACAGTATTTAAAGGCATGAGTTTACACAAATGCTTGTTTGCTTCTCCCAAAGTGAACACTTATTTATTGACTGAGGACGTAACTGACCAAAATTTCCCCAGCTCAATATTTGCCTAAAGACAATAAATCTCAACACTGCCCCAAAGTGAAAGTCAATGGCTATGTATTGTTACATACTTTCTTCTGGCAAGAGTAATCAATTGTGTATGGATTTTGAAATAATTTCATTTTGATTAGAGTGTGGGACTAGCTTGACAGCGTAGGCAGAAAATAAAGAGGGGAAAAAGTATGATAGGAACAGTCGCTCCTTGTAATCCCATGGTTAAATGTGGTGCTGTGAGCTGCACTTAAAAAAGATAAAAGACCCTGTCATCTGCCAAGCATCCAGAAGGGCTGCTTTATGTGAGATGATGTCATCATAATGGCAGAGTGTGTTAAGCCCTCTGTGAATCCCCACCGGGTATTTGTCCTGCATGAGAATCAATTACAGAAAAGATAAATGGTGCATTAGAAGTGTCTTTTGGCATATATTTCACTTCTGATATATGTTGTTCTGCTGAGCAACAAACAATTTAGATAAACCTCAAGGTCATGTTTGGCCCGGAGAGATGTTTTTCATTAGCCAGAGAGTGACCATCCTGATAACAGAAACAGCAGCTTGTGGAAAATTGTAAAACACTTGCCTCCTCGGGGGCAGCCCCAGCAGCCTACCTGGGCCACCTGGCTCATGCTGAATAGCCCTGGGTGCTCACAGAAAGCCACATCGGCATGCCTCTGCCATCATCTCCCCTCTACGGCCCCTCTGAGTCCCGTGGGTGATTATTGCTGTGAACTGTACTTACATTTCGAGGAGGGACCCTGGAGAGTACACCTCCTCAGCCTAACTTTCTGTCAATCACAAATCTAAAAGCCAACTGAGTTGTGATGTTTTTCCCCCCTTCAAAGCCTATGGATTGTGTTAGCAGTTGATTTCCTATCTTGGCCAAGCCTCTTGTTTTTCCTGAAACTCCTTCACCATTCCACATGGGAGAAGAGACAGAATATTCATGCCTCCTTTGGGTCCCCTCAGTGGCACTTCCTTGCCACTGGGTCCTAAGCCCATTGCTCAGGGACGCTGGCACTGCTGGGTACTACCACAGCCCACGCGGAGCGTGCTGCAGGCTGTCATCCTTGTGCTGCTTGATCTGTGCCTGCAGCAGGCTCTACTAAAGGGCCCTGTCCTCCCAGCACCTCCTTGCAGCCTCAGAGTCCCCGTCCAGGTCTTTATTCCCGAATCATAAGTGTTTTTAGGGCACTCAGTTGCTTTCCCTGTAAAGGTTGTCTTCCAAATTTTTATCAAGAGAAATTTAAGTCTTTCTTGGAGTCTTATACTAGGAAACTTCCTCCACCCCCCTCAGATCTGGGGTGTCTTTTCTGTTCTTCCACACCCCATTGTGGACACTGGGAGCCCACAGGTAATCACCTGGTTATTTGTCACTGTGGTGACCTTGAACAGAAAGCACTATGAGACGCCATTTCCATCTTGTTCACCGTCTTATTATCGATTAGAAGTATGGCTTCTGGCACCAATTAGAAGTTGGCTCCTGGAAAAAGGAACCCTCCTACACTGTTGGTGAGAATGCAAATCAGTTCAACCATTGTGGAAAGCAGTATGGAGGTTCCTCAAAAAACTCCAAATAGAAATACCATTTGACCCAGGAATTCCACTCCTAGGAATTTACCCAAAGAAAACCAGATCCCTGTTTCAAAAAGACATATGCACCCCTATGTTTATTGCAGCACTATTTACAATAGCCAAGATATGGAAACAACCTAAGTGTCCATCAGTAGATGAATGGATAAAGAAGAGGTGGTACATATACACAATGGAATATTATTCAGCCATGAGAAGAAAACAAATCTAACCATTTGCAACAACATGGATGGAGTTAGAGGGTATTATGCCCAGTGAAATAAGCCAGGTGGAGAAGAACAAGTACCAAACAGTTTCGCTCATATGTGGAGTATAACAACAAAGCAAAACCGAAGGAACAAAACAGCAGCAGACTCACAGACTCCAAGAAGGGACTAATGGTTACCAAAGGGAAGGGGTTCAGGAGGGTGGGTGGGGAGGGTGGGAGAATGGGATTAAAGGGCACTGTGATTAGCACACATAATGTAGGGGGGTCACAGGGAAGGCACTATGGCATGGAGAAGACAAGTAGTGACTCTATAGCATCTTACTATGCTGATGGACAGTGACTGCAGTGGGGGGGGGGGACTGGATGATATGGGTGAATGTAGTAACCACAGTGTTGCTCAAGTGAAACCTTCATAAGATTGTATATCAATGGTACCTTAATAAAAAAAGAAGAAGCTGGCTCCTGTTATACACCAACAAGGATTTTAGAAATAAATGAAAAAGTCTGAGGATACAAAATATCTATGCCCATATTTTTCCACCAGGGCCTATTAGAGTTGCACTGAGAACTTGAGATACGCTTCCATTTCCCCATTTCTCAGAGTATGAGCAGCAGACACTCAGGGAAAAGTAAGTACTGGGGATCCAGAGTCTCAGGCCCGTTCACTGTTTCAAGAATGTGGGGTGTGAGCATGGATCAACCAAACAGACGAGAACAGGCCCTAAGGGTCACTGGTTCCAGGTCAGTGAACAGCCTTTCTTGATTGTGAATTTTTTCCTTCCTTTCCGTGAAGAACATAGACCTGACCAAGGAGAACAATGAGCTCAGCAGTAAGGGGGAGATCATTCTAAATCACAGGAACACTGGCATGTTTAACCTTGCCCTCCATCCCCTCGAAGCTGCATTGGAGGCTGCCTCTCTACACTCAGCTGCTGTGTCCCAGCCCTTCCCACACTGCGTCATGGCCACCAGGCTATCTCTCTGCTCTTTGCCTTCACCATGTGTTACCAGCTGACGTTCGAAAGCTGAAGGTGGGGTTTTTTTAATAGCTTTATTGAGTTATAATTAACACACAATAGTGCATATATTTGAAGTGTACAATTTGGAGCATAATTATTTTGAGCTCTAGCCATGGTATTGTGCATATTAGTGATTTCTTTAAGGCTATTTTTTTTTTGGAAAAAGGATAGGAAAGTTTTATTTCTTACATCTTACTTGCCATGCTGCCTGATTTTCATTTTTTGATTGAAGTGTCATTGACATACAACACCGTATTAATTTCAGTTGTACAACATAGTGATTTGTATTTATAAGGGCTAAGGTTCTAAAATATCTATGTTGAAAGTTTGAGGGCATCCTAAAATTTGGAAAAGATTGGGTTCTTGGAATATACTATAACATAGACGGCCTAGATTTGTTCTAGAATTAGTAATCCTGATATCAGCAGGAAAACCACAGTAAGAAAAGAGTCAGAACAGGAAAGGGGCAAATAAAAAATGGAGATAATAGCTAAGAGACAGAAAGAGCTGGGACTACCCCGAATGTCCTTGTCTATGTCTCTCTCCCCTGAAGAGCTTCCCTAAATTCCACTGTTATCAGTTCATCCCAATCTTTTACTGAAGGTATCCTCACTTTCCTCTTCTTCCAAATACCCAACCTCGGCCATAATTGAAGACTTTTTTTTTTTAAATCACATACCTTTAGCTGAGCAAGAGAAAGAGTGAAACTACTCCCACTCAAACATCACTGGAAACCCCACTGATTCTGGGTTTAGAATTCCAAATCCACTGGGACTTGAGATAAATGTTTCCTTTTCAAATTCCCATGTAAAGGTGCCAATGCCTAGCTTCCTCTGCCTTCCCCACCATATCTCTGAGACCTCAACCCAACTAGGGAATATTCCCCAGTTGTAAACCAAACTAATTTCAGTATGTTATCTAGGAAGCCAAGGGTAGACACCTTTCCAAGTGGGAGGCTTCTTGTGTTTTACTCTCTCTGATGAAGGGTGTACTCTATGCGGGTGTACTCCGCTTCATTATAGAAACTCAGGTCTGGGTGCAGGCACCATGTGAACTTATAGTCTGTTGCTTTTCCAGAATCAATCCCTTCAGCCCAGAATAACATGCTTCCATGCCCCAGTTGCCTTTTTGAAACCTGAAATGTGTAAAGTCCACCCTCCCTGACTTCTGCATGTGCAATGCCTAAATGCCAGAAGATGCTCTACAGCAAGATTTCCAACTTTCAGCAAGCTGTGTGAGAGACATTGGGTTTACTGTATGCTTTGAAAAAAGTCCGTTCATCCTCCCTGTTTGTTCCAGGCCTGCTAGCAGAATTTACCTACCGAATGCAGATACTTTAATGCATTAAATAGCACAGATTCCAAAACTATGGTTAAAGGCAGGGTGAAATGATAGCATTGTAGATAAATAAAGAAGGCTCCGCTCCAATTACTGTAAAACCAAGCCACAAATGGCCAGGCCCAAAACAATATTTTATCCAGACTGGTGGGTAAGTGGCCATTTTTTCACCGGCCACTCCACCAGTAGGATACTCTTTCTCCTCCCACTCAGCTAAGCAACCTGTGCCAAGAATTTGCTCACGCTTCCAGCAAGAGGTTTAATTACCTGTGACTTAATTGGTCATGCTGTGGCTGGATAATGCTGCAAATATTCTGTCTTCAAGGACCCTTCTCTACCAGATCCTGACCTGTCTCACCTGCCGCCTTATCACCTATGTCTCTCAAATCCTTCTTCCACACAATAAAAATATCATGGGCTTTTCTTCACTCTGCCCCTTTTTCACTGCCTCCTTTACCTGGATTGCCCCCCTGATCCCCACCTCAGCATCTTTGCCTCCTGAAAACCTGTCTATCCTCACAGTCTAGATCTGAATACCCCTTTGTCCTTAAATCCCATAAATCCCCCAGCCAAAAGTGATTTCTTGCCCTTTTCTCCTTAGAGCACTTAGTTCATTCCATAAATATGGACGTTGTCAGATTCTGCCTTGATTACAGCTGGAGCAGCCTGAGGGCCGTCACTATATAACTGACATTTTAGAGGACTTGTGGACGGGCACTCTGCTGTCACATGGATTAGTGCACTTAATCCTCAAAGAACTGTCTAAATCCTGGAGAAGTTATTTAACTTGTCTAAGATCACAGAGCTAACAGGTCATAGGTTTGAACTTAAGGCAATGTGCCCCTTGCACTTACCCAAGATACTAGACTGTACGTTCTTAAGACCCTCTCTACAATCCTCACAAGATGCCTTCCTTATTAGTAAAAGTCCACACACACACATACAATCCATCATCTATCTTCCATAAAAATTTCTTTTATATTTGTATAAATATTTTATATCTACATAGAGATACATCTCACATAAATAAAATGAAATAATTGAACATGTGTTAGTTTCCTGTGGTTACTATAACAAATAATCACAAACTTGGTGACTTAAAACAACAGAAATTTATCCTCTCACAGTTCTGGCGGCCAGAAGTCTGAAATAATCATTCTCACTGGGCCAAGTCAAGGTGTTGGCAGAGACCAGCTCCCTCCAGAATTTCTGGGGGAGAACCCCTTCTAATTCTCTTCCAGCTCCTGGAGGCTTTCTGGTTTTGAGGCCGCACCTCTCCAGGCTCTGCCACCACGGTCACAGTGCCTTCTCAGCTTCTGCTTGCATCTTTCCCTATGATTGCAGTCAGGGCCCACCCAGATAATCCAGGACACTACCACCATCTCAAGATCCTTCACTTCATCACAGCTGCAAAGACCTTTTCCCAAAGAAGGGGGCACTTACGGGTTCCAGAGAGTAGAACTTGCTACCTTTAGGTGTCATTGTTCAGCCAACTCCAACACCCAGACTTCCTTGGTTCTTATTCCCAAATCACTGACGTCCATGGGCAGCTGATCTTAAAAACGAACATGTTCTCAACAGTGAAATTACACTTTGTAGGGACCACCTCCTCACTCCTGAAATGTAAAGAAGCATTAAAAACAACCAGAATTTCACAAAAGACTTTCCTTAGAGGAAGCTGGGTTCGAGCATGAGAAGGGTATTCTTCAATAGAAAAGAGAAAAAGAGCTCATTCCCCTCAACAAACATATTGTAGGTCACATTTTTATGGCTGAATCAACAAAATGCTCTCCATAAACTACAATTTTGTGCAACACAAACTGTTTCAGAAACAGTCCAGCTGCCAAGATGAGAAGTGGATGGGGCTCGTTCCATACCCTGGTGTCCCGGAAAATTCTTTCCCACGTATCTCAAGGTTGCCTGTGCTAACAGCAGGGATAGTATATCACCCTCCGGTGACCAGCCAGCTACCCCTCTGTTAGGGGTCCGGGGAATCTCAGAGCACAGAGCACGAAACACTTCAAGGTTCTGTGGGAGAAACCCCAGACAGCTGCTGTCAGAGGGGGTTACACAAGCATATTAACAAGGGGCCAATAGGAAATCACACGCTTCTGTGGAGCCTACCGGACTCTGACAACTTCAATGCATGAGTCTTTGCAAACAAATCCTCCGCTTAGGGAAACAACTTCTCTAGAAGATGTTCAGACATGGAAAATGCCCAGTAGGCCTTTGGTCAATATGATTTTATGGTTTGTTTAAAAATGATTAAATAGCTATTAAGCTTCCCTCTCTCTGGCCTGCATCCCTGCCTTCCTAGAAGTTATGCGTGCATCGCTCCGTCTCTGTAAAACTCTGAGACACATAAACACACACACTCTCCGTGGTTTGATTGCTCCATTATGGAGAGAAAACATCATGATTTTTCCACCTCTGTTGAACATTAAGAATTCAGTCACAGCCACAAATGTCAGTTCACTGGGCCTCCAGTGACAGGCTTGGCCGCTCATGAGCCGCAAGAGCTCCCTGTCCTGAGATGTGACCATGGGTGCGTGTGCTTTGAGCGTGGGGTGTTGGGGGACAGGAGGGCAGGAGGGGGTCCTTACTGATCCATTTTCTGTTTCAAACAACTCAGTGAAATTGGTGAAATTAGAAAGCTTTCTTTTCTTGGGAATAGTTCAACCTATTTATTTTGTTTCTGCTGGGCTGGCACTAACTTGCCAACAAGGTTGTTAACCACGTTTATTACTCACAGTCCAGAAGTCTAAATAAATGCAGCCTGAACAGATGCCCCAAGCTCACAGCGCTCCCTTAGGACTCACTGGGTCAGCCAGGAAGTCCCTTGTAGGAGCAGATTTCTATGGTTGCCAGTTGGATGGCCATTTTGATGAGGGGCCAGGTCCAGCTTCTCTTCCAATGTCGCTCTAGGGGTAGGCTCAGCTGCCGTGCAACCGTTCCTGGGACACTGTCATCCAACTGCCGCACAGAACATGGATTTGCCTGACAAGCCGGAAACAGTACAGAGTATTTCTCCCAAATCCTTTATCTATGCATCCCAAGAAGGAGTCAGTTAGAATAGAGCTGTATTATATACCATTCGGCACATTGGCAGCTCTCTCCTTCACTAACATGTGATTTAGAGTAACAGTATGTAAGGACCTGGAGCTAATACAATGACAAAAATCAATCTTAGCATGAATAATAGAGAAAACAGAGAACTAGGGAGACTTACACCGTCCACTCTATTGTACCTCACAAATTCAGGGATGCCAAATTTTCACTTTTTGATTCATCCATAGGACAAATTTTTATTAGCTATCTTAGGAACAAAGGTAGTGTACTCAGCAGTTTAAAAATATAATCAGAAATTCAGAATTCTACGCATTAGCATCAGTTTCTTCATTTACTGCAACTGGAGGAAATAGAAAGTTTCATCCACCTCTTGGAGAACTTGAAACTATGTAGTTCCTTCTTGATCCCATCTGTTCATCATGGAAATAAAGACACCTTCCATTTCACCAAGAGTGGAAGATGTCAGTGGCTTCCCTGCACACAACATTCCTGCAGGGGCTTGCAGGAAAGAAAAGAAAGGAGAGAGAGATTGAAGAGGAACAGAAAGAATCAGAAGACAACAAGATCCAAAGTCTCCAGGAAGCTACTGACTAAACACAGTAGCCTTTGTTAGATAATTCTTCTCATCCTAAATTTCTGCACATTTTTACCAAGAACACACCCTTTTAAATTCAGGAGACAGGCCTGATCTTCTATAACCTATCCAGTGGTATAAAGGGAATGCAGACAAGAAAGATCTGACCCTCAAAAAACAGATACCTACACACAACCTCCAGGTGAAGCCTGATGATTCACCATCACCAATTTTCTTCTGTTTGTGGAGAATGGCCTTCTTCTGGGCACTCTCTTAAAATACATACTCTCCCTAGGAAAGGTTGCATGGGAAATCCCTTGCTCATTAGCATGCATGATACTTTAAAATTCTTCAGCAAATCAAGATTGAAGGCCATGAAGTAGATGAGGGAAAACAGAAATGGAGGTCAGGAGTGGATCCCTGCTGGCCTGTATGGAGGCTCTACCCAGATTGGAAGGTGTGAGAAATACAGCCCAGTGCGCTGGGCTAGGACAGTAGAAGGCACTTCTGTGGGATGGGGAGAGGTACTGCTTCCTTCTGGCAGACTCAGCCCCAGAGCAGCACACACAGGTTGGTCATCAACTCCCCCATTTCTCCTCACTCAGTCAGGCCCCTTTGTGGGGTGCAACAGTGACACAGCCACATGCAGGAGCTCCGGCAAGAACACAAAACCTCAACTTCACAACTCCACTTGGGGACTGGCCCTGAAGAAAGAACTTCCATCAAGAGAGAAAAAGGCCGTTGGGACTATTGGCATTCCCTGTTTTTATTGCAAGCTGAATTCATGCCCCTAGAAAGTTTCTTTCATTTTTTGCTCTAAGTAACCCAGGTGTCTTCTATCCTCTAATGGTCAAGGTGCCTGGGTGTGCACTCACGTGACTCTTTCAGAATATTCTGTACTCCTTTTCTTTCTCTGTATCCAGAATCTCCCATTTCCCCTGGCCCTATCTCCCCATTGTTTCCCTGTTCCCCTGAAATAAATAAGGGAAAAGATGGTGGACGGGCTTGTGGCATTTGCGTTCCTGAATTACTGTTCAGGAAATAACTCATGAGCCTAGACCCTTCTAGACCTAGCAAAGACTGTCGACACCTTCAGAACTCTGGCAATCCCAGCGAGTGTGCCTCATTTATAAATGTTTACACTTACTTCCACACACAGTGAGGGCAGAATCAAATCTCTTGCCCAAGGGACACACAGGTAGAAAGTGGAGGAGCTGGGATTCGAACCTGGGAAGTCTGACTCCAGAGCCCGGTGTTCGTGGCTACATGCTTGCACAGCCTCCCAGGAAGGGTGCAGTGAAGCTGGACAGCTCAGGGAATCTGCCTCCAGGTTTAGATTCTGTTTTTCAAATTTGCCCCCTGATTTCTTGCCGCGCACCCCAGTAACCTGCCTTCCAAGTAGGGATCACGCCACTGAGCAAACAGGTATGTCAGGTAATAATCCTCTGGGTACACGAAGAGTAGCCATCGGCACTCAGCTAGGACCAAATGTTACTGAACAAATAGACTTAATTAGAGGCAACAGATTGGCCAAAGGCTCCCTCAGGCCTGTCTTCACACTTCATGGCCAAAAGGATAAGCCCTCAGGCTAAGGAGGACAAACGTAAGCAGTTTATGGGTTTGCCTGGCTAAACACGATCACTGCAGACTGGAAGAAAGGACAAGAAATATGTTAGACTTTCTCCAATATCATGGGGGCTACGTAGTATTTTTTGTTGATCAAAGTAATAGAAATTAAACCTCAAATCATCATGAGTGTGCTTGGAAATGTGTATTCATGTGTAAAAAATACTTGGAAAATTCTTATAGGTTTAAAGAAGTAGCTCTAACTCTTGGTTAAATTACTAAATAAAGAGGCAGATCATTGGAATGACCAACTTATTTCCCTTCAAAGTCATGATTCTTATTTTCCCCTTGCACATTAATTATAATGAATACCCCAAATTAGTATATATTATTTAAACTATTGTAAAAGATATATTTTCCAGTATATTAGATGTATACTTTAAATATATTTTTATCATAACCTTGAAGTTGAGGATTTAACTCCAATTTGTGGAAAATGTCTCCCACATACCGGTTTAGGAAAACACAAAACTTATTATCAAACCAATTACCAAATCAAAATTAAGTCAGAAAAAGTCTAATTTTACCCTGTTAACTCAAACAAATGTGTTACTACAAGCACCCACAACAATTTCATTTGTTTTGGATTCTATTCTAACATGGGCCAACGGATGGAGGGAGGGCGGGAGGGACGGACAGATGGATAAACTCATCAGAGCTTTGCTGTAACCACCCGGATGAAATAAGGTATCACTCTTAAACTGTGGCAAAAACTCGTTACATAAAATTTACCATCTTAATCATTTTTAAGTGTATAGTTCAGTAGTGTTGATTCCACTCACATTGTTACACACAACAGATCTCAAGAACTTCTTCATCTTGCAAAACTGAAGCTCTATCCCCATTAAACAACTTTCCATTTCCCCTCCACCCAGCCTCTGGCAACCATAATTCCACCTTCTGTTTTATTTATAAGTTTGACTACTTCAGTACCTCGTGTAAGCGGAATCATTCAGTATCTTTCTGTGTCTGGCTTATTTCACTTAGTATAATGTCCTCACGTGTCATCCATGTTGTAGCATGTGACAAGATTTCCTTCTTTTTTGAGGCTGAATAATTTCCATTGTATGTAAATGCCACGTTTTTTTTATCCACCCATCTATTGATGGATATTTAGGTTGCTTCTAAGTCTTGGCAATTGTAAATAATGCCACAGTGAACATGGGTGTGCAAATATTTCTTTAATATTTCTTAAGGAAGCTCTGTTTCATGTTGGTCTCATGGGATCTCACCCCCCCAGAGCAATGTATTATTAAATCGTCCCTTTTAAGGGTGTCCAAAGGTATCTTTTCCCCAAAGGAAATAACTCAAGATTGGTGAGAGGAGTCCTTTTCTTTTGTAATGTAGAAAAGGGGTGATTAGGAAGAAAAAGTCAGCAAGAACCTGGCAGACCACAGCCACTGGACAGCAGGGTCAGCACAGAATACATATAGAAGCCATATTTTGGGAACCATGGAGCCATTCACGCCCCTATAAAATTTCCATTGTCCCTAGGGGCATGCATATCCCAGCTGAACTATAGCTGATCACTTAACACAGTCCCTGGCACCTAGCACAAACTCCACAAATGTTAGAGTTCAGTATTATCTAGTCTCTGAGAATGCATTGCTTCATATACAGCTATACCCTCATTTCACTACCCTCCTCCCCACCCCCCAAAAAAAGTAAGTGAAAAGATGAGCACACGATCAGGTAACAGGTGCAAAAGAAAATTAAAATATACTGAGCTGAAAGAAAGAAACTTATTTGCTAAAACGTATTTGCCCCCCAGCAGGGAAGGTGCCCCTTGCATGCCTTATTAATGATGATGGCTGTTTAATTACATCCCCCAGTGATGGGGGAAACATCTTGTTCCCATTCATTAGGTCACAATAACTTTTTTGTTCCCCCAAAGTGCTTGGGATAAGGTTCAGTGCATAATGGCACTCACAGCACCACTAATTGAAATCCCATCTGAAGCACTGCACCTACATAATGGAGACTGGCCAAATAATTCCATGCCTTTCATAATGTCTTCTTCCTGCTCCTGGTCTGAGCTCTTGTGCCAAATTCAACAGCAAGCCTGTTTTCTGAAGGGTTTAGACTGCTCCGTGATTGAGTTCCACAGTGACCCAAGACTTACAGTGGAAAATTAAATGTTTGTTGAACGAATGCATACAGGCATGCGTGAATGAATGGGGGAGGGAACCAAGGAATACAGAACGTCAAGCCACAAAGGGTTTGATTCCCTGGTGCCAAAGAAAGTCAGAATGAGAACACTCCTCCAGTGTTTCAATCTTTCTTGTTAAGCACAGCCATGACTTGGTTGACACTAATTAAGTCCTCAACAATAGCTAATGAACTGTTCAAAACTAACCAACCTTACATTCTGACCTCGGAAAAGGTCAAATGATTCAATGACCCAGCTCCACCGCCAAGTAACAAAGTCCCCAGAGCTTTTTCTCGGATGTCCTTTAACAGGATGGCTCTGCCGCACAGCACCCTCTATGCTTCAGGCTCAGCAATCATTTGGAACCAGTGCTTTTTGGCCCTGCGGATGGACGCTCACAGCCATTTTCCAGACCAAATGCTTCACGCCACCCTTGGTGAGTCTTATCTGCTGAGTCTTCCCCAACTCCTTCTACTCTTCCAGCTCCTTCTCTCTGCTCAAAGAAACACCCAACAAACCCACACTCCAACATCCCAGCAACACTGTGATTCACTGACTTTGACCTTTAATCACATCCTTCAAAATAAAGAGGCACTCAGCAGATGCCAGTGAGAAAGAAACATGGCAAAACTTTCTATAGACTGTAGGGAACCACAGTTCTCTAGGAGAGAAGATTCCATCTATGCCACCTCTGCCCCTGGGTGTGAAAGTACGTTGTTTATTACCTCTACCTTGAGAGACAACCTAAGTAAGCAAGTTGTTTGGCAGTCAACCAAATTTTAGCAGACTTTGAAATGTTGATTGTGTCTGGAGATTGCACTAGTTTAGTTATTTTTTAGCACTTTGGCCTGTCACAAAAACATTCTCTCAAATCCCAGTATTTTTCCTCCACTCGCATAATAACTTCAAAATGTATTATTGCTGAGAAACTCCATTCTCTCTGCCAACAAGTCCCTGGAGGGAAGCTCTAGCAGAAGAAAAGAAGTTTTTACAATCACTTCATGAGAAAAAGTCACTCCACCACTGGACCGTAATCAAGTTTTCCAAGACATGGCCCATAGCTGACACCCAGAGCTACACTTTTTGTATTTATGCTTTTTCTTTCCCTTTCCCTTAAAAATAAATGGCAAAAACCTATGCCTTTTCTTCCACAGCAAAACATAATGGGCAGAAACAAGCAATTGCCATTGCGGGAGTGCTAATAGAGATTCTAGCCTGTAAGTAAAAGGACTTACCGGGACCAGAGGACTAATTAACAGGTCAGCCAGATAATGCACTAACGCAGGAGGAAATGTGTATTTAAAAATCAGGGCTGAGTGTGTATTGCAGGCTACTGCTGACTTTACAGCTGCTCTTCTGGCCCTTGGAAGAGCATTAGCATAGGATGGGGAATGGGGGTGACCTCAGTCGCTGACCTAATTAATGCTTCACCTTCTCTTCCGTAAATCAAAGGATATATATTAAAGTGAAGACTGTTCAGAGGCCTGTGTTTGGAAACAGTGATCTCCTTTCTGAGAGTTTGATAAACAGTTGAATAAGTCCATCTGCCACTTGGTTGCATAATCTGAGAGACACAGACTTCTTGCCTTCTCAGAGCTTCTGTTCCCAGGAAAGGGGCCCCATGTCCATTTTCTCTCTGTGTTTACATCTCTTGTGTGGAAGGTTGAATCTGTGGTATGCATGTGGGTTCATCTGGCATCTCTTCAAACAGAAACTCCTGTGAGCTGGCAGGCTTGCCCACTGGCTATCAGTATTCTTAATGGGGATCCAGGGACTGCTAGGGTCTGCCAACACCTTCTAAATTGGCAAAGAACTATTACTGATGGGGTTGTTCTGGTGTTATGTATTTCATTAAAGCTTAAAACATCCAAGTAACCACACTGCTTTTCAATGAAAGCAGTTAAAACTTTACAGGGAGCATGTATGTAACTGATGTTAACATTCTCAGCAATGGCCCTGAGAAAAATGGTGATCTCGCCCACATGTGTGTATCAATTTCCTTTTACCACTGTAACAAATCACTATAGATGTAGGGCTTCAAAACAATACAAATGTATTATCTTACAGTTCTGGAGTTCAGAAGGTGGAAATGGGTCTCCCTGGGCTAACAGCAAGACATCAGGAGGGGTGCATTTCTTTCTAGGTAATGGTTCTAGTGGAGAAGCCATTTCCTGCCTCTTCCAGCTTCTAGAGGCTGCCTGCATTTCTTGGCTTCTGGCTCCTCCGTCTTCAAACCCAGCAGAATAGCCTCTTCCAATCTCTCTCTAACCCTGACCTTCAGCCTCCCTCCTCCACCTCAAAGGACCTTTGTGATGACCTGGGGTCCATTTGAGTAACTGAGGATAATCTCCCTATTGTAAGGTCAGCTGATGAGCAAACTTAATTTCTTGTTGCCATGTAACATAATAGATTTGCTGGCTCTGGGGATTAGGACATGGACATCTTTGAGGGGCCTTATTCTGCCAACCACAGTGTGTCTGCAATGGCCCCTTTCTTCGCTTTATTCCTTCAGGTAGAAATTCCTCCTGCGCTGAAGGATCCTGGTTATTCCCATCTGGAGAGGCAACCCTACTTGACGGTTTTATCACCGTGCCCCTGACTTCTCCTCCTCATTCCCTCTTCACCTTGAAGAGAAATTAAATTGATCATATTTGTTTAGTGTTCTACCATCCATTTCCAACCATTTTATTAGCTAAAATGTTTCTTAGTCCCTTTTCTACTCCTGATTCCCTGAGTTCTTTCATAGAGCCCACAGAGAACTAAACTCAACTGTGTACTTAGAAAGGACCCTCAAAAAGGAGGTCCCCTGCCGCCTGGAGCTGTTCCTCAGCATGGGGGGGAAGAGCTCACCTGTCTGAAATGGTGGCCTGGGACCTGTCATTGATTCTCTGCATCTGCAGGGTGAATCTTTGCATTCCCAGCTCTAATTCACTTCTTTTGCTAATTGATCTCTCTTCAATTGACTTCCTCCAAAACATCTGTCCTAGATTCATGAAATACTGATACTTATCGTTGCCAAGCATTTTGTTGAAGCTTTAATAATAAAATGCACTGTCATGTCTACAAGGCCAGCCTTTGGAGTTGCTGGCATGATTTCAGAGTTGTCTAATTGGCTGAAATAATAATGGCTCCTTTGCTGGATAGTGTCTAAAATTCATTTATGAGGTAGACATTCCTATAATTTGAGGCTTCCTTCAGATGTTAAGATGAAAATTTTTATGGGAGGGTTCATGCATTAAATGTGATCAGTTGTTTGCACTCCCA